>CM073761.1:36727703-36753304 GCA_037127475.1 Arma custos
AAATGAACAAAACTTTTCCATATCCGATCCAACACACAATCTATCACGTTAAGCCAAACTATATTTTACTTTAAAAATAGGGGAATATAATGTATTTGAAGATGGAACTATTTTGACTGAATTTCCTTCAGTAGTTCTTGAATGATCGCTTCAATATGAAAAAAAATGTGGAATATCTCCAGGAAAGATATTATTACTTTTGTTAAACATTATTAGATTAAAATGAAAAATAAGTATTCGTTCATAATACAAATCTCGTTGTAGTTGGCAAGCATGACTTAATTCCGTGAATCCTTATTTAATTTTGGTTTTCGATACTTATTTATTAAAAAACATATACACCTTAAATCATATTATATACGTTATTTTCAATATTAAGTAAAAACGATTTCAGAAGGCCAATGTTTTTTTAAGGAAATTATCAAATTTAGGGATTGTTCTGCATAAATCCTAAAATAGTATCATGATTTCCAAATACCAGAAAGGTGGGGTGTTGTTTTTCTGGCACCAATAAAACCACGAATAGTCTTCTTTTTATGTACCTTGGATTCTATTTTTGAGATGGTTACGGAATAAATCAATTCACTCATGTTTTTTGACCGAGCAGTTTCACTGATTTACGCACACAGGTGATATAAATAAATTATAAAAAGGCAAATAAATAATAAATAAAAGAATAAATAAGGCAATATGTGCAACGGACGTTATTTGCACAGATTAAAAAAAAATGTGATTGACACTTTTTAAGTTGTACCTCTCTTCTCGTATTTGTTAACATAAGTAAAAATTTTATTAATAAAAACCCTTTAGTTTTGAGTAAAATTTATAGTAAAAATCTAAATAAATTCATGTTAGACAGGAAAATAGTTGAGTGGATGGTATAATGGAGAACGGCGATAGTTGGGGGTGCAGTAAAAAAAACACCAAATAAGTCAAGCCTTGTTTTTAATTGTGCCGACGTTTCGACCTACTTTGTAAGTCAAAAATATAATAACACTAGCTTTTGCCCGCGGCTTCGCTCCCATGGAATTTGGTCTGCCACATAAAGTTTCGTGACAGATCATTTTAAATAAATAATATACATTTTTTTTAACTATAAGTTACTCGTACATACAAAATTTCAGATGTCTAAATTCAAAACTGGCGGATTCCATTCAATCTTTGAACCCTTATTATATTAAAGGGGAAACCCTTGGGGTGGAATTATCCAAATTTCTTTCTTAAATTATACAAAGAACCTATCTGCAAATTTCAAGATGAATGTTCCTGATTTGCCTTTAATAATGCACTACAATGGATCAAATCCGTTCAGTAGTTTTTGCGTGAAAGAGAGACAAACATACAAACTTTCGCATTTATAATATTAGTAAGATATAGAGTAATAGAAAAGTAAAAATAGTGATGGATATTTAATAATGGATAATGAATACAAAAATAAATACAGAATAAATGTGCAGAAGGGTGATAATGTAAACAAAATACAAAGAGAAAGAAAAATGAGAAGGTAAACAGAAAGATACAAAATGAAAAAGTATAAATACAAAAAGGTGAGATGTATATGTATGGAAAACCTGGTTGAATTACAGATAAAATATAAAATGTATGATAAAAGGACTCCTAGAGGTTACATAAGTAAAATGTATGAAAAATTATACAAAATAAGATGCCAAAGAATAAATACAGAAGAAATATGTAGAAAGTAATGAATAGGAATCTCGTTGAATGACAGGTAGAATATAAGTATGGGATGTTATATAAATGTATATTATTAGAATAAAGTTATATTAATGCAAAATATGATGTAAATATAGAAGAAACGTATAGAAATAAAGATATAAAATGCCAGTCCGGAAAGGAGATAAATTTAAAAATAAATATTGAAAAATTAAAAAATGACTATCTCCATTCTCCATTAAATAAATTCATGATAAAAAATAAAAATAAAATCACTTAAAATTTAATTACAATTCTTTATATTATAAAGTAGCAGAGGTATACACGATACAATTTAAATATTTTATGAAAACGCATTTTTAAGTTTGTATATTTTAATAACACGTAAAACCTCTAAATTGGTACCATAAGCTTATATTGTGATTCTACCAAATATCACTTGAACATTGAGCAATATTGCTTTGTTATTTGAATTATTAATCTATTAAAAATTCTAAATGAAGCATCTTCCCATTTGCTGTGTTAGAAAAGTTTCAAAATGCTATTTATGTTTGCCGACGTGCATATAATAAAATAAATTTAACTATGGATATAACCTATAAAGGAATTAATGGTTATGGATAGCACTCAAGAAATTAGCCACAATTATTTTATTTCCAAATCTCATATTACCATTATGTGATATTATTTTATAATAAATACAATTTCATATACAATATTTTTTATCAGAAATACTGCTACTTATGTGTAGAATTATTTGCGTTTCACTGATTTATAAGGAATTACTTATTTTTGTTTAAAAACTTTGGAAAATATTCAGTAACATGATCTAGTCTTGTGGAAGATCATTTATCAAAAAGAAGAGATTAACATTTTTATCTAAATTTATCTACCAAATATTTAAAAAGCAGCTTTATTATTTACTTACAGATTCTAATTATTTAAAAAATCTCACCATTATACTATATATTTATTTTAAAGTTTAATTTTTAAATCGTTTACAGTTAGGAAATAATTATAAATCATTCACTCATTTGGCAGCCGGTTTGCTTTTATTAACAGTAACTCTTAATATTTTTTTCTTTAATTTCCTTTATAATTAATCTGACAATACAATTGTAAAAAATATTATTTATGAAACTGATTATTAAACATTGCTTGATTTATCATTTATTGGAATTTATAGTTTATATATAATATATTTAAATAGATGTCCTGCATGAAGGTATATTCCGTTCCTATTTTAGCGTAGTTATTGTCTAAATAGGGTGTCAATTAAAACCAAAACTGAAATATCTAAGAAAAGAAAAACAATAAATTAGAATAAACCAGGATATAGAAACGAATATGTTCGTTAAATTTGTAATTAAAATGAATTAGAAATAAAGAATACAGAGATATATTTTCCGAACAACATCCTTGTAATTGAATACATAAACGAAATCATTCTCAAATTAGTATTTTATCCATATTATAACACAAAATCATTATATAAATATGTTAACAAACTTATTTTAAAACTAAATGATATTTTTTCAAAAATATCAAAATAGTTTAAGAACCAAGTAATCTTTCGGTTAAACCTTTGAAATTGAAAATGGATTTTATTTATTTACACGAATAACGGAATTACTCATATATTTAAAATATATTTGTGTTTTTTTAAACAGAAATAAAACAAATAAAAAAGTAATAAGGTTGATTACAAAAGTAGTAATGATGGACTAAGTATTCTATAAATAATTAATGGCGAACGTTTTAAATCATTGCTACTTCACTAAATTACTCATTAGTTTTTTATAGGTAACATATGAGTCTGTTAATATTGAAGTTTTAAAACTAGTTTAAATTTTTTATAATTCAAAAAATAGATTTTTAAGCAATTTCAGTTGGATCGGTGAACGCTCTGGATGCATTAATTTATTTTATTTTTTTAAATATTAATAGACATCACAATTTATATTACAATATATTTTTAGATTATATATACAAATTTCCTGAATATCCAATCTATAAAAGAATTGAAAATAGTTAGTTAAAAAGTTATGTTATAACCACCATGGTTATTTTATAGTATATTTAAACGTTGTTTCGGCTCATTGTTGAAAACAAACAGTTAGTAGGAATGAAATTTTTATCAAATGTTAGTTTAGACATTCATGAAGAATAATGATTTTTTAAAACGAATTTAAATCCTACATAAAACCTTTATTCAGTAACAGGTCAATACTACTACATATTTTTAATACAATTTTACACAATATCCATCAAATGTCCATAAATATTGTTTTTTTAATCAATTTCTAAATGTGAGCTATATATTAACTGTATACGTATAATAATTCAATTGTTTTCAAATTAAATAAATTTTAAATTAATTTACAGAAAGTGCTTCCATTTTAATTAAAAATTGTATTAAATCGGTTATTGAATTTTATTTTTATAATACATAATATGATGAGTGTTATTTTATTCTTAAAACCCTGATATTACATTTTATAGTGCATAGGTAAACTAAATATCCATATAAATTGCCAATAAATTAATTCCAATTATTTAATTTATCTTTAAATTATTTTTGATCTTTTGATGGTTTTACTAAATTCCGAAACTGAAGCACAATTTTCTTTTAGTTCAAAATTTTATAATTAGACCTTACTTTCATGGATTTAACTTAAAAAATGTACGGAAGAATGAAACAAAGCTTTTTGTGAATGCAGTAAGTAAAGAATTAAACTTCTGGATTATAAAAAAAAATTAAAGAATGATGAAAATATGTTTTAAACCTTTTTTTACAACTTTGATAATTCTAGTCAATTTTTCATGAATAATATTATTGAATTTTATATCAATAAATTAGCTATAATATAATTAAAATCCTTCAAATATGGATTGCCTTGTCCTCCATTTCTTATTTCAACAATTATTCTTTAATTCTTTCGAGATTCTTATATTTAAACACAAGTACGATTCTTATCGTTCAATTCTTTAATTAGATAGGAGATAGTACTTTTGAAAAATAGTATTTAAATTAAATAAAAAATTATATTTGTATTTTACAAATGATTTTAGCCTGTTTGAAAAAAAAAAACTATAATTTAATAGTTATGTTTAAGATTTAAGTTCAGTAATCTTATTACTCAAATAAATCATATTTGAACTTGTAAAAATTAAATTAAAGTATTTCCAAAACAACGGTTTCATAAATCTAAATTGATACACACACACACACACACACACACACACACACACACACACACACATATATATATATAATTTATGAGGATGAAATTGAGTCTCTATAAGTACAATTACTGAAACAGAAATTAGGGAGTTTATGACAACCTAATAAATAATTTTTTTTTTTTATAAAAGAAGCGGCGAAGCATTGGATACAATAAAAAAAGAATTGATACTGATCTCAAACCCATTGATGGTATTATGAGGTTGAATTGAAAAAGATCCCCATTGAGAGAATAAGTGTAAACAGATCCTGAGTCGACCACGGCATTCTACCTGGACCCAAACAGACAAATCCCAAAGGAAAGGTTATAAAAAAATATATATAAGAAGGTATACAGAAATCAAGAGCATTTTTATAATTATTCGAATTTTCAACAATGCAAATGAAGTGATTTAGGGTAGCTTGGTTAAAAAAAAATAAAGCACTGAACTTACTTTAATAATAATATAGTAAAGTCATAAATAATTTATAGAAGGTAACCACTAAAAGCAATTGTCAAAATAATTAAAATTTTTGAAACGCACGATTGCAGGATTTTTATAAATACCAATGAAGGTATCCGTAACTGTATTATATTTATTTACTAATTATTTATGTATTTTAAATATGTTAAATTTTATTATTAATATAACGGAAAAACAAAATTACAAAACGTCATAAAATAATAATCGCATGACTGTTTTTAAAAGTACAAAGTTTTTAAAGGATTTTAGAAACAAAAGAATGACATGGATTATTTAAATATTTTGTGTGACTATTGAATTTCGGCCTACCAATATATAAATACTTTTTTTTTTACAATAAACGATATTTTATTATATTACATTATAATGTTGTAATTTGACACCAGTGGGCTATGTGATAGCAATAAAGTTTTCATTACACAGTCCGGTAAAACGGAGTTAAGCATAAAATGGACTTTTTAAAAGTAGCAATTGTTTAATTGAAAAAGAAGGTTTATAAATTAACAAATGTTCTAATATTTAAACACAAGTGATATGCCGGGTAATAATACTTGTGTTTTAATAGAGAACCGGGACTTCCTTTTTGTCTTCTCCCGGCAACCTCAAACCAACTTTATTTTTTAAAATATGAATATTCAATTGGATCCATATGATATATAAATACATACACATACTTTATTTTTGAAAATTTATCACCAGTAAAAATTATATTTTTTAAACGATAAATAATTAGAGAATTATTCAGGTGTTGGTTGGGCTAAAATTGAGGACAGTTCAGTATAACTAAAAATTAACCGATTAATTTATACTTATTTATTACTAAAGTTATTGTTTTGAATTATTTAAAGGGCGATATAGAATTTTCAATCGCATTAGTAGTAAAATTATTTTAATGTGACATTGTAGTAATATTTTTTTATAAAAGAAAATTAATTTCAAATATTGAGCCGCTATGGTGATATGCATGATTATTATTTAAAATAAAATAAAAATGGTTTACAGTAAAAATAAATAAGTTTTGTTATAGAGATTTGGTCTATTTTACATATGACATAATTGAAAATATCTTCCTTAGGAAATAATTTAAGTAAACTTATCCATACAAATTTATTTTTATTTAAGGTAGAAATAGTTATCCGATATTTATATAATCTAACACCAAACCAATAATTAAGATGAATTATTTATATTCTATTATGTCTATTATAATATAAAAATAAATAAACAAGATCTCACAATAATCTTCAATTATTTATAATCAAATTTAGATAACTATTGTTTTTACTGAAATTATTTACACTAACCTGTCTAAAAAATAATAATGTAACTCTGTGTAATAATTATTTTATATGTTTAGGTTATGACAGACAATCTTCAAATATTAAAAAGCAAAATATTATTTACAAAAACTGATACATTTATTCAAATAGTGATTATTAAATACGTTTACATATTTCAACGCTATTATCAAAAAGAAATTTTATTTTTAATAAAATTGAACAATTATTACAAACCGCATCGGATGGACGAAACCCGTAAAATTACTTTTTCATAAATTTGTAGACTCAAGTTGGTAAATTAAAGTATCAAAACTATGTAAATAAAAATAAATATTGTTTAAAATTGTGTTAACAGGCTTTGGTTTTATGATTTTAGCACACAAATAGGATGGAAGTTTGAAACGAAATTTTCTGTGAATGCCGCAAGTAATGAAAAAAGTTGAATATCTGGATTATAAACATAAATAATATTTAATGGACTCAGAAATTAATAGACAATATTTAACTATTTACATTAAAATTAAAAAATGATGAAAATATGCTTTAAACCGTTTTTACAAAAGCTGTGATCATTTTAGTAAAATTGTCATGCATAATATTATTTAATTTACTTATTATTATTGTTCATTTAGGCTCCGCATAACATATTTTTTGTTTAACAATATATTTAAGTAATATTTACTGTTTTTAGTCTTGTAAATAACAAAATGAATATATCTAATGGAATATTAATATTTTTTTTTAAATAAAAAAAAACACTCAATTGGCATCATATTTAGCCAGGTATGGTTCTAATTTTATTACAAAAAAATATAATACAACCGGGCAATTAGTCAAAATAATAAATACAACTAAGGATTAATTTATACGGTAATGTTTATAATTGCTATTTGTAATTTTTATTACTATTAAGTTTGAAAAAAGAGAGACCTGCGAATGGCACGGTTTAAAATTAAAATCCTAGATATTTTGTTATTTGGTTTAGTTTTAAGAAATATTCTTTTCAATGTAGATTGTTTATTATTACAATTATTATACATTTGGACTGGTTGATGGGCATTCTTTTCATACTTTTATTTTAAAATATTCTTAAACGTTTAGCCAGTAAGACCGATATATAAATGATATTAACACCGTTTTACCTGGATTATAAGAGGTAGTTATTTTATTAATAATTAATGTTTTCAATCTAGATTGTTTATTGTTAAATTATTATAAGGTTGGACGATTGGTGGGTAGCCCGGTTTTACTTTAAATATTTTAAAATTATTGATAAATGTTAAGAAAGTAAGACTTTGATAAAAATACCGATTAATATGAATTATAAGAGGGAGTTATTTTATTATCACGTGGGTAATTTATTTATTCTCAATTTAGTAATTGCGTTGATATAATAATAATAATAATGAGATAAGAAAAAATGACATGCTTATTTAAGGTATATTTCAACGTTGTTTTAATAGTAATATACAGAACGCAGAAGTCATGAGTTATAAAAGGCACACTTTGCAGCACAAGCACACGATTTGGGTTAACTAGTAATCGTCATGTCACTTTAAAAATCACTGGAATTTTCATAGAGCTGGAAAAACATACGTCTGGAAAAATAAATATTCTGGATAAAAGACTTACTGTGGGCCTGGTCTCCCATGTCGTGGAGCTCTGGTTTGACTGGCGATATGGTGATTGCCCGATGCGTGACGGTTACGAGAGATGGGAGCAGTCTGTGATGCATGACCGTTCGGCTCCGTGATCGGGGGTCGACTGCCCCCCCACCATTTCCATTCATCCCCCCACCCCTAGCCACTCCCCTCCCCCACTCCTACCCCCACTCCACAGGCGGCACACCCTCCCTCTTTGTAGACCTACCCCTCATAAACTTTACTACAATAGCTAGATTTAACGTGCTAGGCTACTCATGGGAATTTGGAATATGCGATTCGGTATCTGTTCCGCAGGTTGTCGCTTCGAGTAGAGTTACAAGTTTTAAATGTTTAATTCGTTTCATTTATAATATTTTCACACTCAACCCAGGTTTTACCGCCTATTCAGAGAACCGACTTTATAAAGGCTGGGTGAGCCCCAGGGTGGTCCAAGATTAAAAACCTTAATCCCTGAAAAGAGCTAAATCAGAAGTTAGATCCTTCCATCTACAATGCAGAAATATCGGGCAAACTTACCTTTGTCTCCTAGCTTTTGTGGATGGTGCAATTCAGTATCTGTTCCGCAGGTTATCGCTTAGTGTTGAGTTACATTAAGTTTTAAATGTTTATTCGTTTCATTTTTTAATATTTTCAACAATACGAGTAACCGTGAGATTAAGTACGGAAAACAGAATATAATTAGGGGGAATGTGTAGATTTCGGTAATCATATTGCCCAGAAATGAACGTTTCAACAAACATATATCGTCTACATTGTTTACATGTGCATTACATTATCATTTACATGATTTTTTAGGTATCACTTTCGCAGGTTGTCGCTTTGAGATGAGTAACAACAAGTTTAAACTTTTCATTCTTTCCCTTTTCAATAATCTCGAAAAGAAAAATAATCGTGAGTTTTATTATGGATATATCATCTATACCGAATTGCATATTCCACATTAAATTCGGAACTGATACCTAAAATAACCTGATTATTATTCTTAATGTTTTCCAGAAATACAAGTTATCATGGGCTTTAGTATGGAAAAGAGAATGGAATTATGGGAAATTTTTATACTTCACTAATCATTTCATCTATAAATGAACTTTTCAACGAACAAATATCATCTATAATTCGAAATGTTGGTAATCATTCCGCAGGTTGCCTCATCGAGTTACAAGTTTTAAATGTTTATTCCCTAGTGACCTCTTCAATTCCCAAAAATCCTCCGAGGCGTCTGAAAGGAAGGTGGCTTCGTGACCTTCCAAGTCGTTTTGTTATTTGAGTACTACCACTGGGCAATGGCTCTACTTGTCTTTAACCTTGACATTATGTATCATTCTCATTACATATTGCTAAAATACAGTTATACATTTCAATGAATAAATTAATGAAAAATGTTTATTCGTTTAATTTTTAATATTTTCCAAAAATACAAATTGTAGTACGGAAAAGAGAAAGTAATGATGAGTAATGAGCAGATTTCGGTAATCATTTCATCAAAAATTAATAGTTTCTACGGTAATTATTGCGCAGGTTGTCACTTCGAGTTGAGTCACAAGTTCTAAGTTTTCATTCGTTCCCTTTTTAATTTTCTCGAAAATAAAAATAATCGTGAGTTTCAGTGATGAAAAAATAATGTAATTATTGGAAATTTGTATACTTGTGTCTATAATCTATAAAATTATATCTATTTCGACAAACATTTCGAAGTATAGATAATGATATAGACTGATTAGTATGGGCAAGTCGGTTTTAATAAAATTATGGGAAATGTGTACATTTCATCAAGAAATAAAAGTCTCAAACATATATCGTCTATACTTCGAAATGTTATTTGAAAAGTTTATTTCTTCGTGAAATGACTACCGAAATACACACTTTTCCCATTAACATACACTTTTCATAATAAAACTCAGTATTACTTTTTATTTTCGATGATATAGTTTAAAATAAATGAGGTATCAGTTCCATAGGTTGTCGATTCGAGTTAAGTCACAAGTTTTAACTCTTCATTCGTTTCCTTTTTTAATAATCTCGAAAATAAAAATATTCGTTTTATTATGGAAAAGATAATGTAATAATGGGTAATGAGTAGATTTAGTTAATAATTACATCAAGAAATAAAATATTCAACTAACAATTTGAACTATACAAGAAATATATATGTTTGTTGAAACGTTCATTTATGAGTGAAAAAAAAATTATATCCAGGCAACGCAGACATCTTGTGTTGCTAAAATATAACATGAAAAGTAGTATTACATACCAAACGTTTATCAAAAACATCAATTTTGTAGATACGTTTTCGTTTCACTAAGCGACTAAGCTTTGACTAATAGTTATTTTTTACTTCTAATTAACTTTAGAATACATACTATTACTAGATTCTTTACTTCTTATTAACTTTTGAGTACATACTATTACTAGATTTTTTACTTCTTATTTACTGAACTTACCTTTTCCTTTTCCGCGTTATAGGGAATATTCTTCATATTTTAATGCTGATAGTAACCCACTTGGTTTTATATGCAGGAGGAATTCTGTACGGGATATGTTTTATGATAATTCATAGAAATGTACTGGAAAATGCAATGGTTTTCTTGTATTTATAAAGTTACTTGCAATGAAATTGATAGACTTAGTAGAAAGAAAAATTAAAATGGGTATAGGAAACTAAACTAAACATATATAGCATCAATTTAAACGACAATTGTTTTTACCCCATTGCTCTACAGCCCTTGTAGGGCCTCTGCAACAACGCCTCTCCAGTCTTCCCTGTCAGCACCTCGACCTCTCCACTGTCCGATTTCCATCCTCTGCAGATCGTTCTCTACATCACCCAGCCATCGCAACCTGGGTCTTCCCCTTCTTTTGTCTCCTGAGTTGCCATATATTAGTTTCTTCGGGTACCTATCTTCTCCCATTCTTTCTACGTGCCCAAGCCATCTTATACGGGTTGATTTGACATAGGCGACTAGATCTGGTTCATTGTATAGTTCCTGAAGCTCTCTATTATTTCTTTACCTCCATTGGCCTTCATTACATACTGGCCCAAATATCAGACAAAGTACCTTCCTCTCCCAGATCTGCAGCATCTTCTCAAATTCCTGGGTTTCATCAGTACGTTTCACCCAGCGTACGTGACAATCGGTCTTAAGATTGTTTTATAAATCAATAATTTTGCTTTCCGTGACAAGTTCCGAAATCTTAATGCTTTTCGCAATGCTAAGAGACATCTGTTGCCTGCTGAAATTCTTGCTTTAAGTTCTGCAGTGATGTCATTCTTTCGTGTCACTAAAGACCCCAGATACTTGAAGCTGTCCACTTTCTTAAATGTGTGGTGGAGCAGTTGCACATGACTCTGCTCTTCCTGTCCATCATTTTTTGTGGAAATCATGTATTGGGTTTTTTCCTTATTTATCACCAGAACCAATTTTTCTCCGCTTCTTCAAATTCCTGCAAAGCTCCTGAAAGCGCCGCTTTTGACCTTGCTGATATCACTACGTCATCAGCATACGCTAGGTGTTGGGTCATCCTGTTACATATCGTTCCTCCTGGGTTGATCCTGATTGATCTCGCAGCTTGTTCGAGTGCTATGTTAAATAATACAGGTGAGAGGGGATTTCCTTGGAGCAGACCATTCTCCACCTCAAACTCTTCTGATAGCATATTTTGGATTTTTACCCTACATCTGGTGTTTTCCAAGGTCATCGCACTTAATCCGACTAGCTTTTCTGGGACCCCTAGAGTTGTCATTACTTTGAGCAGTTCATTCCTGTCAAGACTATCGTAGGCCTGACAGATATCTATGAAGAGGTGATGGAGGTCAATATTGACAGTTTTAAATAACAATAAAATTTAAAATGTTCAAATTTTATTATTTAGTAAAATTAACAAATAAAAAATGAATAAATTATTTCACCTCACAGTCAAAATGATACATCAGACTTCTTACTAACTTTTGAGTATTTACTAGTAATTTATAATTTTTTTTCTTTAATTAACTATTACTATGGTTCAATAATTGGTAGGGACTTTGAAGGTTGTACTTTGTAGGTACAGCATATTATTTTTCAATACCTGACGTAGGACTGCTTGAACAAAAATTTTTTTTTAATATGACAAAACTGTCATTACTGATTTCGCTCAATGTAAATAAAAGGATGACACCGCTTCTCCAAAGATTGCTGCTTTAATTGGAAGTCGAAAAAAAAATCGTATTTAAGTGGTATGAGTGTTTTTCAATTTAGTATCCTATAAATAAATCGCCAAATACTATAAATGACCTATAAATGACTAGTCCAACTACTGAGATTTCTTTTTTAAAGTTTAAAACCTAAACTTCTTTTTTAAGTTTTAAAGGAATCCTTAACTAAAGAAAGCACACTTGTCTGCAAGGTGGCAGTCTTGAAAACGCCTACAAAATTTTATTTACTACAGATAGGAGACTAGTCTTGGATCATATTGCTTCTTTTGTATCTACTCTAAAATTTATATTTCTTCAGTCAGCAATTCAAATATAATCATCGAAATCAAAACTAAAAATGTTGGAATTTTTATATGTTTTTCTGCCGATGTTCGCGAATTCATACTTAAAACATTCACAACTCCTCAATTGATTCTCTCAAAATTTAGAATTACTACAACTGTTCAGTTGACAGGAGATAAAAAGATTTCTATGTTAATATAATTGGACTATACCTAAGATTTTCAACTAACTCTAGACAAGTCTATCAACTATGGACTGAAGACTAAGAATACTGCCATATTCACTACTATCTATATTATATTACCTTCTTCTAATAGTTATAATGTTGAATATCTATAATATCTATATGGAAACTTACAACGAAGCAATGTCATAACTTACTGCGTTATAAACCTACATTTTAAACATATTTATTTAGGAACTTCTGTTCTTCCAACCCTTATCAATTTTAGATTTTATGTCTTCGTATGGGGCAACGTAATATTTGTTATCATGTTCTAATTTTTTATTTTAGGAGATCGACACCATAATTTATTAGGTGTCTCAAACTACTCTCAAGTTTCGTGAGGAACGTTGGAATCGTGCTGAATTTATCGCAAGTTTTGATTTAAAAAAAAAAAGTGAATGAATAATGAAATTTATTTTCGATTGAAATGGAATTTGTATTTAAGATGTTTTTGTTGTGCGAAAAACGAACATCAACTTTTCCCTCCTATAAAAAAAACGGTTGCTCTTTATGAAATTGTTAAAAATTAGCCACAGAATTAAATATATGTTGCTAATTGTTAATAGTATTTATTAATTTGTTTTAAAAGTATATCTTATTTCCTTTAATTGAAAAGAAAAAAAAAACTACAATAGTACAACCCAGGTCTTCGTGAAAGGTACCGTACAGTTTCTAGGACAACGGTTGTGCAGGTATGAGATAACGTTGAACCGTGACCGCCTGGTTTTCCCCCTAATTAATAGTTTATATTAATAGAATATAGAGACTGGTTATCTTACAGAAATTGAATGAGCCCATGAGGGTTTGTAGTTCTATAGGTAACAGATTAAATAATTTATCTCCAACAACTGGATTTAGACTCCTGGATTTAATATTGTTATCGCTTGAGTATTACACTTTCTTCAAACTGTTTTTGACATTTCAAGTATAATTGGTGGTATCAGATGCGCATAACATAAATTTTCTCTTTACTATCAATTGAACAGAATCTGAATTTGATTATATTGAAGTAGAAAAGATCTCATTTACCGAGTTTTTGGTATATCACTTAACACTAGGATCGCACAAATCAACGCTTTCATTTTAAAGTTTCTAAAAATACTAAAAAATGTATTAATCATTGCAAAGTAAATATATTTTTCTTATTAATGGGGTCTCTTAAGTGTGATATTTTCTAAAAGAGATGGGAGTAGTTAAGAATGCCAAATTAGAAGACTTCATTTTGTCACTGTATCTGAATATGCCATATTATCTGAGAATATGTTTAATTGTTTTTAACCAGATATATTTTGTTTTCTATCCTAATTCAAATTATTGTGAAATACAGTCCATTTATTTGTTTTGATCAGAATCAGTCATCAACACAGACCAATTTCACAATTTTATTGAGTTTTGCAAGGCGGAAAAACTTAAATGGCAGGGTATTAAAAAGTAAATAAATTAAAAATTGTACCCATCCATGCATTGGTATTAATGAGAGCTAATATGCTGATATGTAGGTTAATGAGAGCTAGTATGCTGTTACATAAAAAAAAAAAAATTAAAATGCCTTGTGTGTGATGGAGAAATGTACCTACACTTGAATTAACAATGAGTCTAAATAAACTCCACTTCTTTACAAGAATATACACTGATATATACATATATATATATATATATATATATATATATATATATATATATATATATATATATAGTATATAGTTCTTTTTTTTTTAATATAAGTAATTCTGATTATCCAATTATCTTACCTGACTGACGATGTTTAGGTTCCAACCTAGGGCGTTGAGCGGTGTTCTCCAGTACTTTGATATACCATCTGCACTATACCTACTAAAATCAATTTTATTTGCAAATCAGGATATCGATATAATGTATTATCTATTAATAAAGTTATCGCGGATTGATGAATGTGTTTGTACTGAGCATTTGATCTTCGTTGAAATTAATTTGTTAGTGTATCCTGATGTTACCTTTATTTGTGAAAAGTCAAATTATTAGTTATTCATAAGTATTTCAGAGGCTTGAGGCTTTATAGCAGTTTTCTCATTTCTTCCATATATAAGTATATTTTTGTGCCCGTATGGAATCCACTGGTACTATCTTTCTTTTAGTATATTATTCTTAATCACCGTCAACGATATATTTATTGGGTGGAGGAGGAATATTGTGATTCGTTAATGCATAATTGTAGGTACTCCTGAAAAATCACAATCGCAAATCGAACCAAATGGGTTGCCTAGTGGAACAAAGAAATTAAGGAGATAAAAAAATTTGGAAACCGTACATCTACTTCACTTATGCAGCCTGCATCTCTTTAGAGTTGAGTAGGAAAAAAAAATCACTAAAAAAAGAGAAAGCTTGGGAAGAATTAAAAAATATATAGAATTTTAAACTTCAGAAAACAATATTAAGTCCTAACAAAAAGCAGCGCAATGATATCAAGTAACCATAAATTCAATGAATTTGACAATACCCAAGCATCATTGATACGGCCTTGGTCCTCTACTTCTTATACGAACTTCCTAAACAGAGCCTAATCTACATAAAGTAAGACTCTACAATGTAGATTGCAGAACCTTCAGGACAAACTCACCTTCAACTGTTCAACTGTTAGAACCTCAAAACTACGCTTTCTAAAAGAAACTGTCAGTATGTCAGTGAATTTAGCAAAAATAAAGATAATAGGGAGAAAAATTGAGCAAAGTGGTTTTAAGATTAAACAATACTAGGTTAGAGCAGGAAAAAGAAATTTTAAATACCTGGCTGCTAACCTAAATGAATATGGATGGACAGATGGAGGAATAAAACTGCCAAATAGGTGTTTTAATTCCATCAAGAAAGGTCATTTCAGTAAAGAAATAAATACAAAATGAGAGCTGTATATAAAAAAGACCTTAATGATTCTCACCAATTCAAGCGAATCTTGGACTCACACAATCAAGAACAAGAGCCTACAACAAATCCATGTAGCGAGTTGGAGATGGTATTTAATAACAGTGGAAGTAATGTTTGTAATATACTACCAGATCAAATCTGGGACTTAGGCCAGCTGTGGATATTTCAGAACATCAGTTAAGATGGTTCGGCGATGTTCATAGAATGGCGGAAAACAGAGTAGCGAGGTTCGAATATGAAAGAAATGCGGAGGACAGAGACCAAGGGGACGACCAAGGAAGGCACGGGAGACGCGCAAATCTAGAAGGGCATTGACAGAACAGGATTAGAATGGAAAAGAAGACAGGCTCGAGAGATTTCTGGCCCAAGTTCTATCGAAGAGATCCCTACACTCTTTAACAGTTGAAAAAATTAAATAAATATTTTTAAAGAGAATATTAATTATTATATGATGTACACATTATTTTGTGTTAATAAAATTGAATGATACGCGCAAAAAAAAAAAAAAAAAAAATGAAAATATTGCTCAAACCAAAAAAACACACACACACTTTGGGGAAAATGCTTTAACAATAAAAACAGCATGAAGTTTACAGCTAATACAAATTAAAAAAAAAAAAGAAGTGATTGGAAAGGCAAGGAATTCAATTAGCACTTAAATATTTTTATAACGCATAAAAAGTTGTTTTAATTTTTTTTCTTAGAATAGTTTATTGATATTTACAACTGTAATTATATTACATCAAATAAATCTGCTGTAGAACAAAGGACATGAAAAAAAAAAACATTTGTGGAGAAACTACCCATTGATAGCACTCCAATAAAGTTCTATAGTAGAAGGTCTAGAGGCCATCTTCTTAATATAAAGTTTAATTTGCTTTTTACTTTACCTTTAAGGGGATATTTTGTCGACTCACTAATACATTTTCTTTCTTTTTGAAATTATTACATTTTTTACGATATAGATGATATGGAAAACTGACTAATTAAACAACAGTGTTTTTATAAAAACAGGTTTATCTTTTATACAAAATACTAAGTTTTTATTTATTTTTTTCTCCTCCAACTTACCTTTTTTGGGCCTTGAACACTGATAATTTATTTATAAACTTAGTTAATTTATTGTTGGTAAAAATAAAAGACTCCTTCATAGTAAACATATTACATTAAAAAAAGTATTAACTATTGTACTCAGATCAGATATTGTTGTAAATTATCGGAAAGGCCGGGAATTCAAATAGCACTTTAATATTTTTATAACGCATAAAAAGTTTAATTTGATTTTTACTTTACCTTTAAGATTCTTCGTCTTCTGACAAGTACTTCTTCTTAAGGATATCTTTTTTTCTTGTAGTCATAATCAATAAAAGATTATATACTTCATTACCATTAATATTTGTTATATATATTTTTTAAAGCGTGTTCTTCAGTTTACATCATTTTCCTCTTTTATTATTATAATTTTTTTTTCAACAATTCCATTTTATATGATATAAACAATGTGGAAAACTGATTAATTAAACAGCTGAAATTTATAAAACATTTATTATGTTACATTAATTAGCATTTCAGGTCATATACATTAATTGTCATATATTAGTAGATTGGAGATTTAACAATGCAAAAATAAGGTGAATGACAATGGACTTTAATTACACACTAAAAAACACTTCTTATTTATACATGTAAATTAGACATAAAAAATTATGATAATTTTATTTGCCAAATACTTTGTGTACATAAAACATATATATACAAAATTAATAAATTAACTCCCCCCCCCCTCTCTCTCACACACACCCACACACACATAAATACCATATACTAATTAAAAGTACCTATACAATTACAAATTTAAAAGTAGTAACAAAATTTACAAATACTACAAGAACAGTAATTATAGGTTGCATTGTATATTGGGTTTCGTTTATATTTCTCTAAAAATAGTCTTCCTTCATCGACAAACTTAGAAACAATAAAATTTTTAAGTTTTTAATAATGCTTGTGACATTAAAATGTTCTAATACTTCATGTACACTGATGTGTAATAAAAAGTGCCATCACGAAGTGCCTTGAATAAGACAATTTCGTCAGCTATGTCTTCAAGACAGGGATGTCCAAATTTCTTGTTACTCCCATAAGACATTCTCAGTAAGCCATTTTTTTATATCTATAACTTAAGACACAAAATGCCTTGAATAATACAATTTCGACAAGGCATGTCCAAATTTCTTGTTACTCTCGTAAGACATTCTCAGTAAGCCATTTTTTTATATCTATATCTTAAGACCCAACATAATAAACAGAAAATATTTACAGTTTAGATAACTATATGTGATAATTATACAATATAATAATTCTATTATATAAATACCTTGAAAAAGGATAATTAATGCAAGATATTATTATGATATATATATATATATATATATATATATATATATATATATATATATATATATATATATATAAATAAATATATGAATAATAATAACATAAAACTGATATAAAAAAAACGCTGGTATAATAAAAACGCGTTCAACCACAAGAGAGTTCCCTTATGGCAGCTAACCTTTTTCAGGAAAATATCGAATTTATTAACATCGTGCATGGACATCCTGCTTATGGGATTTAACACATTATTTTCATTCAGACAGATTAGTTTGTAATGCGCTCTTCTTCGTTAGACTATAGTTGCGTCATGTATCAATATATATATATATATATATATATATATATATATATATATATATATATATATATATATATATATATATGTATATATATGTATATAAATATAAATATATAAATAATAATAACATAAAACTGATATAAAAAACGCTGGTATAATGAAAACGCGTTCGACCACAAGAGAGTTCCCTTATGGCAGCTAACCTTTTTCAGGAAAATATCGAATTTATTAACATCGTGCATGGACATCCTACTTATGGGATTTCACATTATTTTCATTCAGACATATTAGTTTGTAATGCGCTCTTCTTCGTTAGACGATAGTTGCGTCATGTATCAATATATATAAATATATACACACACACACCCACACCCACAAATACATATATGTATATATACAGTATAAACGTTGTTGCCTGCATAACAAAATTACAAAAATGTAGGCAAAAACAGTTGATTTTCAATAAATATCTTTACAAAATTAACCGGTAGTTAACAAAAAAAAAAGACATGAAGTAACTATATAAAGACCGTAGTATATAAATAACTGTTGTACAAATTGCACTTAATCCTAAACCTTAATAATTAAAGAATTTTGATCTTATTAATACACCTACATATTTTAAAAAAATCCATATTTCAAACATATGTTTTATGTCATGAGCGTTATTAAAAAAATAATATAAAATCATTCACTGAAACAGTTTAATATAATTTAAAGATTTTGGTAATTGATAAAAATACAGAAAATTTGGTAATTGTTCATTTAATTTATTTGTGTGATCCCATTTGCATAATTACCATATTCAAGGCAATGAATAAGTTTTTTTTTTACGTAAAAAACAATATATTTTTCTTTCTCATTATCTTTCATAGGTCTTTCTGCATAGGGGTATAATAATAAATAAAAAATATTATTAGTTTTAATCTGTTTACGCTCCAAACAAATAAACAGACGATAACCGAATAGTTAGTATACGTTTTCTCGAATATTCAGCTTCGTTTAGCAATGTCTGTTCCTAACATCCAGTCGATACTCCAAAAAAATAAACAGCTTTTAACATAAACTGGCCCCCGATTCGTCTGTTAATGGCCTAGGAATAATTCTATTGATGTTACTTTCAAATACATATAATTATTTTTTGCATTTTCATCCCACGAACAGTTAATCTCAAGTACGAGGCAACCACTTATCCTTATTCCAACGAGGCAACCATTTATCCTAATTCCAATGTCTGACCAGACCATTACATGTTCCTATCCTCTTCTAATAAGTCAGCACCACGCTGTTGGGCAGCAGATCTTCTGTCCCTAACCCCGAGGTTCCTGCGTTACGAGAGAGGTTTTAACCATATTTCCACCACGATTCTTAAAGAGTTCTGCTTCCAAGTTACCTATTCAAAGTACTGCATGCTTTCTAAGTTTCTTAATTGTTTCACACACCTCATTCTCATCAGGATCCCTTCGCCTTGATATCACTCAGGATCACATCACGGCACGTTCGACGTTCATCGAAGATGTTTTTTAAACATCATCGGTAAATGCATCATGATAAGTCCGCCACCCATGTCTCTCTCTACATACAGGTTTCAATGTTCTTCGCTCATTATTAATTCTTCTGCAGAAATTCCGATAATCATTTTCATATATCAGCTGTTTGTTCTTCCATGTCCGTAAACTAAAGTTGTGTACCCGATTTTCCTGTTTTCTTTATTTGCGATATATGCATGGATTTATGTGTGTGGTATTTGATATCTGTGACTCTTCTGCATTCCTCATCAGACAAATTATCTCTTATCTGATAACATTCCACTCCAATTGTTTATTCGGCAGCTTTCCCAACATGGCTTTCGATACTTAGCCACATTTTTTTCTACATGAAAAGTATGCACAGGGTTGAGATTAATTCCTTTAACTATCAGCGTATATAGTTCCAACACATCTGGATACTTAAAGATTTTTTGTATTAAATTGTTTACTTCTTTAAAGTTTAACTGAATAGTTAGTTGAGGTTTTAAAAAATATATAGCAATAACTTATCAAGACCTGTTCCTATTATTACTGTTGTCATATAATTTCCTTTTTTTTTTTGTTTATTATTTAAAAACTTTTGCTCCAATGCTCCATACTAATAAAAAGTTTATAATCGAATATATAGTAGCAGTATTCTTAAAAATTAAGCTATAACTTAACAAGATATGTTCCAAATATTTTTGCTGTGGCATATTTTTTTCTCTCTCTTCCCTCACGGGTTTCGACCACGAAATACGACAATAAATAACATATATAAATAAGGACACCTTTATCACAATATGGACTAAGTTAGTTTCAATTATTTTTTTCTTCTCCACAATATCTTCTTTAATTGTTCCCCGTTTTTTCGCTTTCCTTCCTGCGTCCAAATTAAGTATTTTATTACATTTGATTATTTCTTATTTACTTTTTTTTCTTTTGAAAGTATAAGTAATGAAGTTAAAGTATGAAGCTAAGTTCAGCACGACTTAACAAAATCTATTCCTAATATTCCTGTTATCATTTAGTCGTCTATTTTAATCGTTTGATGCTCCAAAAAAATAACCAGATCATAACAGAATAGTTAGTACCTGTTTTCTTGGATATTTAGTCATACATAACAAGAACAGTTCCTGATATTCCTGCACTGGCATAGTTTTTTCTATATTTTTTCCCTATCGGTTCCCTAACTAAGAAAAAGTAATGAAGTGTGAAGCTAATAGTGGAGGAAAAGAGTTTAAGATGTTTCGAAGGAAGTGACCACTTCATCTACTGGCGTCCGAGTCTCCGGTTGAGTCGTCTGTGTTCACGACCGAGTAATAGCTCTACTCTGTTGATCTTTTTTTCAAATATACATATTATTATTCTGCATTGTTATTCCCATAAAAGTTACTCTCACATATCGCTAATATGGTTTCAACAAAAAATATAAAGATCTGGTTCGTGTGGTGGTTCGTAATTCTAACAGCTAAATGTTCACAGGCAGCACTGCAATAAAAACCTCATAACCCTAAGGCAATGTGTGTTAGAGGAGAGTAGTAGCGCCGACACTTTAAACTTAGCGCTTGAAACATTCTAAGATTTGGTTAGCAGTCACCTACGTTAAGGGAACCCCTAACGAAAAACTCCTCTGGTCCTCCATGTTGGGGGTAGGATATAGGGTGAACTCTCAGCCTCTGGAAAAACATTAATATTTGTGGAACAAGATACTGATACAGAAACCCGGCTTAAATTAAGGCAAAGGCCCAGGACCCAGGCAAACGGAAATGAAGCACATTACAATGGCGACGTGAAACGTATATTCATTATTTCGACCAGGGGCCCTTAATTAAGCTCCTAATTGATTCGATATATATGGTTTGAACATTTTGAAATTGCAGGAAATACGCTGAATAAAAAGAGTAATGGATAGAAGGTATCATACGGTCTATTATAGCACCGTGAAGGCGTACTCACCGAGTCTGCATGTGGCGAAGATTTAATAATTACAGCATTATAAACGTACATGCACTCACTGAAATAAATAATGATCAAGTTAAGGATGAATTTTATATTGCTATTGGAATAGCGTATGATAGCTGTCCGAAATATGATACCCGATAGGCGAAATGTGATGATATGGTATTGATAGGCGACTTGAATGCCAAGTGAGACGGGTCATGATAGTAGATGTATTGGAGGCTTCACCTTGCAAGATGATTTCAATGATAATGGGTTCAGATTGCTTGGCTTCCCGAAAGAAAAGATGTCAATAGGCCGTATTCAGGCACAAGGAGATTGATTTAGAGGGACCTGGGTATCCCCAGATGGACGAACTGTTAATCAAATTGACAATCGTTTAATTGATACGAGACGTCACTAGTAAAGAAAACATCCTTGGCAGATGGGCTAATCACTTTACTCACTGAGACTTTCACGACCACAAGAGGCCTGAGACAGGAAGATGGCCTATCATGCTTGTTGTTTAACCTAGCACTAGAGAAGGTGATAAGGGACTCCGAAGTGCAAAGAAACGGTACGATTCTCACCAAGTCAGTCCAAATTCGCAGATGATATTGACATCATAGCAAGATCACAAAGGGACTTGGTACAGGCCTTCTTGGCTAAAGGGCAGCAGGGCGGAAAATGGGTCTTCAAGTCAACCAAGCGAAGACCAAATAC
The DNA here is from genome assembly GCA_037127475.1 of Arma custos. Taxonomy (NCBI): domain Eukaryota; kingdom Metazoa; phylum Arthropoda; class Insecta; order Hemiptera; family Pentatomidae; genus Arma; species Arma custos. Next base: position 36,750,492 of record CM073761.1, read on the forward strand.
ATGGTTGCTAACCCTTTAAGAAAATACTCATGCCTTTTAGAAAATACTGAGGGGGAAAATTGTTGATTTTTAAAATAAAAATTCATATAATCAACTACAGAGTATTCTGTAACCAAAAATCCAATGGCGAGTTTTAATTGATTATGAAAATAGAGAATCGAGTAGTAATTGACCGGCCAATTAGTAAAATAGAATCGCCAGAGATTTTCAAACAAAAGATTTTAAGTAACACATCCTTTTTCATTATAAAGTCGCTGTAATAAAGTAATAAATACCATATAGGACTATGAACTACATTTGTTTTAACTATTGTTTTCTTCTCCACAATATTTCCTTTAATCATTCAATTTTTCCCAGTATTTTTTGCTTCCAAATCGGGACTTTTTCTACATTTGTCTATTTCTTTTTTAAGTTTTTTTTGCTGAAAAAATTGGAATTTTTAATTGATCACGAAAATGGAAAATTGGGTAGTATTTGATAGGCCATTTCGTAATACAAATTGGTAACATCTAATCGCCATATATAATTACAAACATAAAAAAAAATCGTTAACAATGTATATATATATATATACATATATATATATACATACGTGTTTGCCCTAATATGGCGGACTAGGAGTAGTATACAAAAAAACCTAAGTACGTACATAATTGTATAACTTCATTTCGGCGTTCTTTTTAAAAATGATGAACGAAATAAATATGATCTACTACAAAGTATTGTGTAAGAAAAAAAACCATACAGGTGAGTCAAGATGAATTTTCAAGCATCGGAAATTAAGGATGTGATTCTAACACAAGGAAGATTCCGTTCTGTAACAAACACAACTATAATCGCTAGAATGATGATTCAAGTAAAGGAAGTATTTTTTTTTTAATTGACCTCTTCTTAGCGGACAAAACGCATGGAGATGAGTGATCTTCGAATAGAAGTTTCACTATGTGCCCAAAATAGGTTTGTCACAGATTCGCAGTAGACGAATCACGGCCAGAACTTGATGTGTCTCACGTGTAATGCGCTATATGGAGTCTAGTTGGAATCAGTCGCGGGTGTGTTTCAAGTTACGAGTGAACAGTACGTGGAAGGCAAGATCATATATAAAGACCTGTGAGGGGATCGATGCGGAGCCGAGTGGAGGGGGATCGACCAATCACCGCAAACATAGGCGTGGCGTATCTCCCCTCTACAGGAACCCTCTTTTATCAATATTAAGTAAAATGTTTATCTTAAAAATTAACTATAGACGTTTTGTCTTACTCCTTGCTAATAAAATTTAACTATGACGTTTCGTCCACCTTCTCTTAATCAGCATACGTTTTCGTCTTTCAGGCATTCCTTGATTCAACAATTCTTTCAATTTCAAAAAGTAACATTTAAATAAGTAATGAATATATTTTATATATATATATATATATATATATATATATATATATATATATATATATATATATATATATATAGACACACACACACACACACACACACACACACATACAGACTGTTGTCAAGCCTGAATAAAAGGTGATATACAAATTAGGTGACACTATAGGAAAACTTAGCCAACATTATGCTCATAACTAAGCAATTCTTAGTGTGAACTGTTTTGCACACCTTGAAAATGAGAGATAAATCTTAGCTCTTTCATCCAGAAGAATGCTGAAGAATGTAAATTATTACTTGTAATTTATGAAAACATAAGCAGTAATATTACTTAGAAAATAAGTTTGGGTCAGATCTTTAATTTGGTTATGGACGCTAAGAAGATAATACATAGAAACTTAACATTATCAAGTGACCACCCCATTCAACCACAAACAGCTAAATTAAATTATATCAACATATGTAGGCAAACAGGTTCACCTTACCCCCCCCTCCACTTCCTTGCATAGCGAGAATAATATGCTATGGCTCACAATAATTGCTCTAGGGCGCTTGCTGTCGTAGTCGCTTAAAGATAACATCGTTAGTGTAAACAAGATAACTGCAGTTTAACGAGTAGTAATGACGTGATAGAGCCTACTATATACTTCAAGATGTTAAGTTATATTAAATGATATCTATGTATTGGAGTTAAATCATGAAGTTTTCATAACATCTATTACACAGCCGTTATCAATATAAATTTAATCAGGTGGATCAGAAAAAACTTTGTTGAAAAGGTAAGGGATCAAGAAGGTATGGCATACGAGGTTGCGAGGAGCTATATACAAAAAGGTTATTAGAGACTTCTAAATAAAGAATAATATTTGTCAAAGAACGATTGTTTGCAATCAGTATCAAGTAGTAGACTTGAAACCTACAAGCGAAAAACCGTATGGTCTCCTACTCATGTGAACAAGAATTGTGACAGTAAAAACTATATCGTTTATACTCGTTTAATAAAAATAACAGTGTTTCTTTGCGCTTTTACAACAATCTTATTTCATGGACGAGGAAATAGAAGCACAACAGTATCTAAGAGGATACGAATAAATATACAACAGCGATATTGATGAAATAACTGATATCGATCCTAATTTGTATTAAAAAAAAAAAAGACGATTGCTTAAACGTGCGCAGACTTTATTAGCGACGTGGATGACAGGACGTGGAACTGGAAAATTAATGAAAGCAGAGCCACGGCCAGAAGAAGTAAGACCGGAAAAGAGATTAACCCTTTCCCGGTAGTGGGTTTCCCCCAACCTGGAGGACCAGTAGCTGACTGCAGTCAGAAGACTGGGCGATGGGGCCGCCAACTCCCTACGCCGAAAATTATAAGGACAGTTAAAGATTATCAAGGAAATACTAGCATTATTTGATTTATTTTTCAA